>CM069458.1:16251949-16299943 GCA_035610835.1 Ophiura sarsii | reverse complement strand
TCAATTTCATTGAATTAAAGAAAACATGTGCCTTCTTGAAATCCCCATACAAATTTCCCATTGGAAATAGCTCATGAATAATTCATCAACCTCATTATAGCCAATGTAATCAAGAAGGATATATAATAGGAGGGGACACTTAGCAGCTCATTTGCATATTTGCTCATTAATATGATTAACCCCGTGAACCCAGTCAAAGGTCGCAGATAACGCCCTCTGGAGAGTCGAAGGGACTTTTCTATTGTTCTCTAATGACAGCGTTGGGACAGCGCATGAAGTTTCTTGTACAGAGTTGGCGATGAGCGATTGAGAAGTATAACAAAAGCATACATAAACAGATCGTAACATGAATAATGCAATGCAACAGGTCACACAACGTTCAGTCGAGCGACCGTATAAACAGTATACAAGATGCCATTTATTGTGTTCGAAATGTCAACGTTTTTACCATTCTTTCCAAAATAAGGAGTATAATCATATTACAAACACATTTTGTGCGAGAGTAACATATAAATATGGTTTAAAATGTCCAAAATGGCACGATAAAAATCCGTTCGTTATAAATAAAAGAATCAATGGTTAAATGATAAAACTGACACAATTACACTCGTCGATCTCTGTGGCGTGCATACGTTGGCCATATCGTTTGCAATCGGCAATCACGGGTTCGAATCTCCGTGTGTTCGTTGTTGTTTTCTATTTTTTTTCTTTTTTCAAAAAACAAATTAAACTTGATTGTGGATGTATGTAACATCATTTTTATATCAATTTTTATAATTTATAAAGGCCGCCAATGCTTTTATAGTTTTTTTTCTATTCTTTTTAAATCTATTTTTCTATCTATCATTTATCTCTGTATTTATTTAACTTTATAATCTAAACACATTTAAATGCGTAAAACAATATATTATTGCTCGATGATAAGTGATTGAAGTTGAGTTCACTTTGATAATGATAGCAACACTTGTTGTAAAACCATTTTACCCGTGTGCCCAACCATTTCTCCTTTGCACACTTTGTTTAAAATACATTCAGAGATGTCATTTTTATAGCTTGTTATAGCTAGGCTAATATACAACTGTAAGCTATTTGGATATACACAAAGCAAACACATTTCCAAAACAGGCCATAGCCAATCGTACAACATGAGAAAGGAGACCGTTTATACCAATGTTAAATCTACCATGATTACCATTTTTTTAAATCTGTACAACCGATGAATTTCTAGAAAATCTTTGGTAGTGGGTACAACTTCATTTCAAGAAAGTTAGTTCTTGTACCAAATTTAGCTAGCTTTAATAAACGAATTGGGAGACGCAATATTCATGTCGAAATATATGTGGAAAGGCAATCAGACAACTATTGATAGACGCGATTAAGTCTTGTACCTTTGAAGGGTGATTACGGGCACGTATGAGTAAAGTGGATTCCCTCTATAATGAACCAAAATTTTAATTTCAGTGCCAAAGATCTTGAAAAAGGTTACAGGGGACATTCTCACTTCGACGATGCTCCTATGCGTAGGTCAACTGAAAGCCCGGTCCGATGGTAGACTCCGAATCTCCAGAATCTTAGGAGATATGTACACATTTTTTCATAATACTTTATGCTGCTACCGCTTCCAATCATTAGATGGTTATAGCATATGCACGGCGCAAAGTGCACGGTGTCTCATTTAGGCCCACAGGCCGGGCGGGCTAGAGAAGTGCTCAGAACCGGGACTATTAACAATACACTCAATTTAAAAAATATTAAACACCGGATTCTACTGTCGCTCTGTTACGGTCGTATAGTCGGCCCCCGGATTCCACGTCACTCTGTTGCAAGTAAGTGTAGGCCCTATATTCGCCACAACATGTGGGCACTACCACCATAGTTTTATTGACTGTACATCATGCCTTTCGTCGGTATACAACTCGGACTTTTTACTGTCTGATAAGTCCACCCCTCCCCGGCCTCCCTATAAGTCCACCCCTCCCCCTCCCTATGGCCCTGTTTAAAGCTGGCTACGCCACTAATTCGCGCATGTTGGATGTGCCGGCCCGCCGCGCGCCAGTGGTCCGCATTGCGGCGCGTTATTGGTGTATGGTGGTATATGTGTGGGAAAACCCCGCTAC
This sequence comes from Ophiura sarsii, assembly GCA_035610835.1. Lineage (NCBI taxonomy): Eukaryota > Metazoa > Echinodermata > Ophiuroidea > Amphilepidida > Ophiuridae > Ophiura > Ophiura sarsii. Next base: position 16,297,826 of record CM069458.1, on the reverse strand, counting down.
CATGAGCGAGGCGATTCCACTGACCGCTCCGTGGAGCACTCCACTGATCGCTCCACTGAGCGAGTCACAGGCCCTGGTTTCAACAGCTGAATGAAATTGCACGCTTCCTTGTAACAGCAAATGAAAATACTTCTCTTATATACCGTTCGGCTTCACATTAAAACATAACATCGGGTGTTGTCCGACGGAATGTAATGAACGTATAATATTTGGAATGTATCATGGTATACATCGCATCAATCCTTCGATGTCCACTATACGTGGATGTGCGTATTATTTATTTGATGCGCTATAGTTCAACTTCAACTTGAGTGGACAAAAGTTTAGGATACATTTAAAATTAAAGCCTGATCTATCTAGCCAAGGCTGAATGACCCCGTCACAGATTGTCAAAGAATTTCAACAAGGAAAACAGTAACAGGTCAGTTTCCATTCCAGTCAAGTGACCGAATTTGGCCACCAAATTTGAGGCCATATTTGGCCACCGAGATAAAATGCGTGATAAATTCACTATTTTTCGTGTTTTAAACCAAATATTGTTGTTCAAATGAAACAAATATCTGTTGAGGTAAGGTTTAAGTTTGATATCCTGATTGATTTAAGCAAATAATGATGTTGTTATTAAAGCAATGAAGAGCATTTGAGTGATTTTGGGGTTGAGAGCAGGGGCGTAACAGAAGTTGGTTGTCAGGGGGGGGGGGGCACAGCCCAAAAAATTCCTGGTTAGAATAATTCCGAAAAGGTTGCCCCAAAAAATTTCTCAGACACATTCAAATTTTTGAGAGGGGGGGGGGGGGGGGGGGGGGGGCGGCGGGTAGGGTCACAAAATTTTGCACGGTCACAAAATTTCGCAAGGTCACAAAATTTCGCACGGTCAAAAACTTTCGTAGTACAACTACCATAAAAGTCAACAATTTTTGGACTGTTATGCATTTTGTACTGCAAAATTTTTTTTTTCTTCTTTATTTTCCTTTCTTCTTTTCTTTCTTTCCACTTTTTTTCTCCTTGAACTTTTTCTTTTTCCTCACTTTTTCCTTTCTCTCTCTCTTTTCTTTCCCTTTCCCCCTTCTTTTCCTCTTTTCCCTTCCCCCCCATTTTTCCTGGTGGGTAGGTTTGAATTTCCTGCTGAGCACCTTCAGGGGGGGGGCACTGTGCCCCCCCCTGCCCCCCCTGCCCCCCCTGCCCCCCCTGCCCCCCCCCCCCCGGCTGTTACGCCACTGGTTGAGAGGCGTGATATCCCCCAACACTATATCTGGGGGCACCCACTAGCTAAAATGATGTCATGGGAGCTTGTAGCCAATGATATAAAAGGGGTGTGTCAGAGACATCCATTCAGCATCAATCAAAAGTTTCACCTATTGTAAAAAAGTTTTAGTATGATGGGCACAGCAGTACCATAGTAGTTTTTGTGACAAATGTAGCTGGAGTGTAGACTCCCATCCCTACTGAATTGTGTATGAATATTCATTTCTATTAAGAGGAGTATGTGACCAATGATATGCCAGGTTTCATGACCTGAAGTTTTGGGGCAACCAATCAGCTTTTAGAAAAAAAGTTTGTGGATGACCTTCATGTTGAATAGAGATGCATGGGCTCACCTTTTTTTTTTTAATAATTATTTTTTGGTTTAGGCCTATTGGGATTTGTGAAAACTGAATTTGACGTATTGATTATCATGAGCATTGCTTGTGTTTTTTGGGTATTTTTGTGTTGATAGAGATTGGTTTGGGGAAATGTTTTTAAAAAAAATATATATGTGATGGTGTTGTTTTTATGACTTTTTACGGTGTTTTTAAAAATTTATTTCTTGGGTCTTTTGTGTGTGTTTTTTACTGTCTTTATTAACTTTATTTGGTCATCCATTTAATAATGTATTTATTGTTTAGCGATTCATTTGTTTTCATTTATTTGTTTATTTATCAATGTTTTTGTTTTGTTTTCTTGTTGTTAAGTGATAAAAGGGGTTGTCTATGGGTATTCTTGTAGATTTTAGTGTGACTTATAGCACGAGGCCGCGAAGCGGTGAGTGCTATAAGGAATTAACAGCACCTCTTGGAAGTACTACAACAGATAATTTATGTGACAGAACTGTTTATATTACAATACCATACCATTTTAAAACGATGTCCAACTTGTCCAAACATATTTTAATATAACTGTCAAAACAGTGTCTGGTCTTTTGTATTTCATACATTCTGGGTGGGTATTATTTATAGCACTGTCATTAATTAATTGGTAAACAATCATCTACTCAACACACACACACCAAGTTGGGATATGATAACCAGGTTATTTACGATGTCAAATTTTATGGCACTCTGAAGCTGTACTATACTGACATTTGTGGAGCTCTAGACTGGCTGTGTATGTGCTGTTATTTCAGGAATGAGTATTGGGCAATCTTGGCTCTTTTTTGTTTTCCTTTTCCTTTTTTCCGTATGTTGTTTCTTTTTTCCATTCCTTTGTTATTTCTTTGGGTTGTCTTTTTTTCCAGGGGGAGGGGGTGGGGTGGGGTGAGGGAGTGGGGGGGGGGGGGGGGGGTAGGGTCAGAAAGGGGGAATTTTGTTCTGCTTCTAGCCTTATAATTTTCTAGATTTGGGGGTGGGGAAACAGCTTCTTATGCAATTCATTTCATATTATTTTTGGAGGGGATTTTTTTTTTTTTTTTTTTTGGTGATGAGCTTGGGTTATTTTATTTATTTTTTAAATTGGGTTTTATTGGCTACAAGAAAATGTCTTCATCATTTACAAATGTTGCGATTAGTTAAGTTTCATCTCCTAGCATTATTTTTAAGCCTAACATTTTATGTACATAACATTATGGCACCTACATGCAGTGCCGTACCGACCGGGGGGGGGGGGGGGGGGGGGGGGGGGCAGCTCCCCCCCCCCCCGGCTCAAAAATCGACCCGGTCGGTCATTTTGTCACAAATTTAGTTGAAAGTATGTACCAAATTGCACTATTTCGTTGCATATTTTCAACATTTTCTTAATTCTGAGGGGGCCACATCCCCCCACTACGCGCCGGATTGTCAGCGCCACTTATGGATCGTTCCTGTATCGGGTCGACAAAAAACTTTGCCCCCCCTGGCTGATATGCCGCGGTACAGTCCTGCCTACATGTACAGTGTAGTACACCTACCTTTTTATGGTAAGAGTAAAATGAGAGAGGAACAGAATCTGTATCCTAACCATTGCTCTGCTGGAACTTCTTTACCCTGTTTAGACCAATCATGTTTGAAGCAAAATCAGCCTCCATACTGGGATGAAATGCTTTAAGATTGAATAGTTGAGCTTAATATAATTTGTACAGTAGAAGTTAAGTGTGTGTAGAATGTAAAGCCATCAGCATTGATATTTACTCTGTGATAGAAATTCACCAACTGAATGCTAATTTGGAGTTTGTTGTAACAGGCATGGGGCAATCTTTCTAATCTATTGCACCTGCATAGCTGCATTTATTATGGAAATTATCATTCAATGCATGAAAGTTTCTATTGTTCATATGAATACCATTCTTTTCTTTCCTTGAATGGTAGGCCCATTTATCTGTTGCAGTAATCCACTCTACATGGTATGTTGGCTGATGTAATAGCTTGTGGCCTTAATGTGCTCATGACATGTTTGTCTGAGCTGCTTCTAGAATAATATAGGATTATGTTTGTTAATGTAAGTGCACTTTCAATGAAGGCTAGAAAATGAAATTACAAACAGTTTAAAAAGTTTTGCCAAAAATGACTGAAATAACATCATTTTTGTACTAAAATGCAACTTTGATTTTTTTGCAAGCAACCCAAAATATGTTGGTATTGAGTCAAGCTATGGATATATAAAGGAAAGAAGATGCCATTTTATATGTTGAAGCTCTACTTTTGGATTAACTGTAGATACTGGCAAATATGGCCACTTGCCAAAAAATGACTGAAATAACATCATTTTTGTACTTAAACGCAACCAAGAATTTTTTTGAAGCGACACGAAATATTTAGGTATTGAGTTAAGCTATGGATATATGAAGGATAGAAGATGCCACTTTTAGTGTGGAAGTGCTACTTTTGGATTTACTGTAATTACTGGCGAATATGGCCACTTAGTGGCCATATTATCCAGTGCCCCTGGCAAAATTGCCAGTGCCCCCAAATTCGGTCACTTGACTGGACTGGTTTTACTCCTGCTGCCGCTCACGTCCACTCATGCACTGGCTGCTGTCACTGTAAACTCAAAAAGTCTAAAATTGGAGGAACTGTAGTATCAATGGGGATTAAGCTTTTGTTTTAAGGCTGAATTTTAGACCCTATTATAGACCCTATATTACCAGTTACCACCCAAATCCAATTTTCCAGCTCATTTAACAAAAAGTCTAAAATTGGAGTGAGCTGTATCAATGGGGATTAAGCTTTTGTTGGACTAATACTAGTAATACAAGACTGAATTTTAGACCATATTATAGAAGACACTATATAGACCGGTAACCACCCAAATCCAATTTTCCGGCTCACTGACATGACTGAACACACTCAATAGTGCGGAGAGAGATACAGTATTGCACCAATTGGACTAACAGTCTAAAATTCAGTCCATTTTTAACCTTGTCTAAAAATAAGTCTAAATTTCAGTTTACACACAATAGGCCTAGCTAATTCCCCATCACAGAGCACCACAAATTTTAGACTTTTTGAGTTTATGTGCTGGCATGCTGGGTAAGTTTAAATTTTGAATTGTAATTTAGACCATCTTCTCTGATTAGACTTACTATGAGTATGTATCATCGAATTTTTTTAAATTTTGAGATAAAAATTGGATGAGGTGATAGATAGTGATTTTATCTACAAAATTATGGTCTAATTATTTAGATAGAATTATCGCAGTCTAAAACTCAGTTACGATGAAAAATGTACTTCCGGAGAGAATGGAGAGTGAAGCTTACTATTTTATGAAGCATAGTATACAAATATTGACTGTTTTGAGGTGCATGGTTAAAATTCTAGGCCCGCGATGTTCTCAAAACCATGCTATGACCCGAGGCGCTAGGGTCATAGCATGGTTTTGAGATCACCATGGGCCTATAATTTTAATCATGACCCGAATATAAAGTAGTCAATATTTGTTTTATATATCAAATAATCGATTTTTGTCACCTGATTGGTTTAAAAGAACATATTTGGCCATTTTCGTTGCTTGTTTTGTTCGTCAACATCTACTGCAACAATGTTGAAATGTCGTCTTCTGCGCTAGGTCAGAAAGTCCCGACCCGATCGCAGTAATATGTCTCTTACACAGACTATTCATCGACACTCGGTAAATAGCGTTATGTATTTTTTGAATTGCGTAGAGATGGAGCGGGCATAGTTAAATGACTATGCCCCAGGCTTAGTCATTTTGTCGGAATATCAGGGCATAGTTAAAACAAAGCCCTCGCTTTTAACCAATCAGATGACAGGAATCTATTAATGAGGTAAAATACATTTAAGCCCCAAATGTACATAAATCGAATCCATTACGTTGATGGAACTCCAAATGGCAATCGTTTAGTTTAGGACTCCGATGCTATTAATATCACAGATCATAAATATAACAAATTTGTACTTTTGCATCAAGCTAAATTATGTTGCATCAAGCCAGGTTTAGCTTCCCCAACACCTTCGTAAGGCCAAGTAAAACAACAAAACATGTTTCACGTCCGGGTTTTTCAAAAAAAGGAGGAGGGGCTTTTTTTAAAATTCTTTATTCCAATTTCAATGCAAAATCGCACATTATCGCCCATCATATCGATATCAGTTGTGTACAATGTAACTCGAAGAGGAGGAGGCTCTTTTTATTTGATGGTTCAGAGGGGTTGATCAACACAATATACAAATATTTAATGCCTGTATATCACAAGGTCAAATTTGGACTTTTCCATTACACAAGGCGCAGCCGAGTGTGATGGAACAATCCAAATTGGACCGAGTGATATAGCTTTACTATTGCACAAGCGAAAGGCATTCAATATTTCTGAATAAATTCATCAGGTTTTGAAAAATGAAAATCTCAATTAAGCATTCAATATTTGTTTTATATAATGATATCACATACCTAGCTAGCCATAATGATGGTAAAAACTATCACATGGCTGAAACTAGGCCTATTATTATATAAAACCATACATTGAACTCAAATTTGACGAAATCATTTCTATTGGGGTTCCGTAAAATGCTTTTTAACTGTAAAAAATGCCTGTAACTGCACAGCGTCACCTTAATCGATGCACATCATTAGAGTCGAAATAAGAACTTTGATCAAGTTTGCTTTAGAGCAAATCTTAAATGGCGCGGCTTGTTATAAGATTTGCATAATTTTTTGGGGCCAAATTTCATTCTTGCTGTAGGCCTATATTTCAACATTAAAATCCCCAATATTATTAGTGGAGAACCGATTACATCGGGAGATTCCCACAACGGCCGATTTTAAGCTCATCAGATCTGAATCTGGATCGTTAAAAATTGCTTCATCTATCCATCTCATGATCTAATGAACCGATTAATTACTATTATGAAGGCTTCATTCTGTTTCTGAGGGTAACAATCCTTTCAAACTCACCTACAATGTACGGTACTTTACGTAACAAAGACTAGCTTAATCGATTGAATTTAGCATTGTATTTGTGCTGCTTTGTGCATGCACATACATTGTTTTGGAAAGAAATAGGCGGAATATTATGCATGGCATGGCAACACACAACGTGACACGGGACAAATTTATGGGTACCGTAACAATCTATACACGGTGTACACGGTGTATAGATTGTTATCTCATCTAGGCTTTGTAGTGCACTTGCAGTTGATTCAATATATATTGGGAATGGGTATCGGATCGGCCGATTCAAGAAAAGAATTATTGGCGATCGGCGTATCGGTTCTTCACTAAATATTATACCAGTCAGTAGCTTTCTTTTGCATTTTCTGATGGTAAGTGATGCCCGCGCCTTGTTTACCGTGTAAACGCACAGGAGTACGCGCTAGATGAGTACACCTGTGATACGCATTCAGACGCTGTTTACTCGACGAATGATGTTCTAGTATTTTATCATGTAATTCAACTAGCCAATCGGGCCTCTATACTTTTGTGTTTACACTAATAAGCACGCGATATATTGGCAAGAAATAAGTGCAAAATAAAGTTGCCGAATAGTATAGGGTGTCTTCATACTATGTTAACGACATCCCTAAAGTTGACCATTTATTTGAGTGCCTCACACAATGATTTACTGCAGGAAAAATATATGATACATAACTGAGTGATTCTTATTGAATAATAATGTATAAGGGGCGGTGCAATAATTATGTGTACCCCCGGGGCGGTAAATTTCCAAAATGGTCCGCCAAAAAATGCTTGCCCCCCCCCACCTTTCGCCTTGCCAAAAAATCAATCCCCCCCTTTTGCCTCGCCAAAATATTGTTGCCCCCCCCCCCCTTGCACATGCCAAATTTTGCCAAACCCCAATTTCAAACCTGAAACTGCCTAGATATATGATGCGAGTGTAGCGATCAGGAAATTTTGCACATTTTAATGTTTCTTTAGGGGTTTTCTTTAGCTTTTTAGAGCGAAATATTAAAATGGTTCCCCCAATATGTATGCCAAAAATTGCTTGCCCCCCTTTTTACCTGCCAAAAATTGCTTGAAAAAAAACTAATAAAAACAGACATCTCTCAACATGCAATTTTTACAAATTTGTCTCAGTCGATGATGCTGGAATCAATGACTTTATGGTTATACAATGCAGACCTGTGCGCAAATTTGAGCACAAATAACCATGACGTCATTGATTCCAGCATCGCCGACTGCCGCAAATTTTAAATGTTCAAACAGTGGAAGCAAAATGTGTATCAAAATTATCAATAGAACACAGTGTTTAAGCTTTTGTGGTTGACCTCATTTTCAAACGTTTTTGTCTGAAAGTAAACAATTTTGTTTTACTGGAAGTAAAATCCTGTAGCTGGGGATAATTCTGTGTGCAGGTGAAGTCCCAAAAAACAACCTTGATTTTCAGTTAGAGGACCATCTGAGATTGAAAAAAATTGAGGGTGTTTATATATGCTGTAACCCGGCACTAAGTCTGCCAGGGGGAAATGAAGTTTGTACAGGGGTCAAAGTTAAAATTGCCCCAATCTTCCCACAATTTTCACCATGTATTCCTCTTGTCAAAATATGAGCTTTTTCAAAACCTGGGGGAATATTGCATTGATTGGCTCACCCACCTTTATTAAAGGGATACTAAGAGATGTGTTGAGAGCAGCGCCCTCAATTTCGATGAAAACCGGGATTTCTACATTTTTACAATTGTATTACATACACACACTTCCAGCTGAAAGGATTAAGAAAAATAAGCAGCCTTTGTGCGATAAAACGTCATTTCAAAAATGCTTTCCGAGGCCGGCAAAGCATAAAGTGCAGAATTCGGAAGATATGTTATCGTTTTACACACGGCAAATCTCAACCCGGAAGTCCGTTATTTGATTATTTGAGTATGAAGGCGATGTCGGAATTGAATGAAATTTTGGATTTGGGCTATGTTGATGATTATCTTTGATATTGAAGTTTAAAAAAAATCTAAAACATCTCTCAGTATTCCTTTAATAGTAATGTTACTCATTGTTTTTGCACCATTTATACAGGAGATTCGACATGGTTGAACGGGTCATATCTAATGCTCAAACTATTGGCCAGTTCATCTCATTTATCAATACAAGTATCAGTGATATAAACAGGGAGGTGACACACAGTCAAAGCCCAGATGTTTTAGATGGAGCTGTGTTAAGAGTTGACACACTAATAGTGAATCTACACAGAGTAAGAGATGAATTAAATGATGAGGAAACATTCTCATCTTTGCTTGACCAATTAAAGGTATGTATCTCATTGTGAGAATGGAAGAAAAGCCTTTGTGCAATAGTTTGGAAGCCATACCATAACCATTCACATGGTGATTTTCTTGGTTCCGTGCATCACGGCAGTCGTGAGTCCCCGCAAATTATTTAATGATTAATAATTAATTGCATAATTAATAAGCAATCGAAACATTCCCTTTCTGGCATTTTGTTTCTACTTACTATTTATATCCATGTTCCATAATTCACACAATAAGTGAAGAAACCTACAATACAACAAACTTTGTTCACTGCAAGGTTTGATGAATTTCATGTGATTCTTCTGTTGAATATATCTTACTTTGAAGCTAACAAATTGTGGTCTCTGAGGTTACTATAGACTTGGGACCAGGTAGTCTACTCCATAGACCCTCTGGTTTATTTATACAATTAATCACACCGAAATTGATAACTTCTTCATCGTCACAATCAATATCACTCATTTATCTTCACAATAAATATACGTTGTCGGGAGAGGGTGAAATCATGGTTACTGTCAGCCAGGATTTTCATTTCTCCCAGAGGGTCTATTGACATTTACAAATAAAAGAGGACTGTGGACACAAGGAAGAGAATAATGATTGACATAAAAATGATTACGTGGTAAACATAATTGCTGTATATACATGTTTTATATATCTCCGTAGGCATTGTTTTGTTTGAATACACAAATTCATTGACTGTTATGTTGTCTTACAAATGTAGCGCGTACCATGGACGTCCATGTGCGTACTAGTACTAACTCATGAGTCATCGATTTGTCGATAGAAAATGGAAAATTTCTCAAGACACGATAGATCCGCCCACTATCAAACTGCATTGTGATTGGCTGTATAAAAAAGATGATGACATCATGTCTATCTTATAATGGGTTGGATAGTTTCTGGCCTAACTCTCATAAACCTGTACAAATGAAATTAAATGTCTGTAGTCTGAGTCAGGAGATATCAAGATCCCAAAAAACAAATCCTTTAAACGGCAATGCGGCAGCTTATACACTACCATCCAAAAGTATTAGGACACTTTGCAAGCTGCAAATTGAGAGAAAACACTGTGAACCCATTGAAAAACTGTGTTAGCTTGTTGGTGTTCTGGGTTAATAAAATTAATGAAAAAATCTTAAAAAATCGTTTACACAAATTTGGGTTATACTTGAGATATTATTATTTAACATTCTTAAAGGGAAACATTTATAACAATATTTCAGTGATTGAAAATGTTTGGAAAAATATTATAGTAAACTTACGAGTCAAATTGGCTTGACATAAATTCTAAGTTATGATGAACTGTGTATTGTGCCCAGGTCTTGTGGGTGCTATGAGAAAATACAGGGAATTTGGGTGGCTTCCATTTCAAATATGAAAGTCATGGTGTCAAAATAAACTTAAATTTCCCTCATAAATATCTTATTTTTGGGATGAATGAACAGATCAAGTCTCAACATCTGTGAGAGATTAAAGACTAGTGACAATGTTAGGATTAGTTTTACTTGGGTGAATCCATTGACAAACAATTGAGGAGCTTATTTTGAAAGGAAGTTGAAGCTGTCAGACTATCTACCATAGGAGAGTGCATTGGCTATAATGAGCTTGATGAATTATTCATGAGCTATTTCCAATGGAAAATTTGTATGGGGATTTGCAGAAGGCACATATTTTCTCGAATTCTATGGAACTGAATAAGCATATGTTGTAGGAAACATGAATTTATTGATGAGAAGCGATTCAGCAACACATTTGTTCAACTCATAGTGAAATATTACACTCCAAATGTAGTATATGGGATGATTTTGACACCATAACCAAGTGTCCTAATACTTTTGGATGGTAGTGTATGGTCACATGAAGAACACAGTGCAGAAAAGGAAGGAACTCAGACTATGGCGCAGTCTAGGTAGCAGGCAAAATAAGGGGTTTGTCCTATTTTTCCAAATATTAAATTTAAAGTTACACTGTAAGCTACATTGTAGGTAGCCCTAAAGAATTAGGATTTAGCTATGTTTCATCTAGCAAAGTCAAATAATATTTTTTTAATTCAAGAAAGTTAGTTTGGTATTTGTCTGGAATCTGGACTAAGTCAGGTTAATTTCATGACAAGAAAGTGACGTTTTCAGTCCCACTTTCTATGTCACCAAACTTAGTTGTTTTGGTGGTGAGCTTTATTTGTACAAGCTGTCACTCATCCTCAATGTCAAGAAACTTTGAGAGTGATCAGGTATGCTTGGTGAGTTGTTGATTTGTGCCCAACAGTCTAGTGATCCAAACACCTGTAACTATATGTTTGCCTTTGGAATGCCAAAGAGAGGCTATTTACACCACGGGTGACCCTTGCAAAATAATTAAATTAATGCATGCTTTGAGATTTTGTTCGTTTAAAAGTTCAGGGCTTACAATGAAAAAAGACTCTGACCATATATCCTGCTCTGACTTGCGTCAGAGAAAAAAATGAAATTTTGTATGCCATCAGAAACATATGATTATATAGCTTAATGTTTGTGTGCATAAGCTCTCTTGCAGATTCGGTCATTAAATAACATGGGGCAGTGTAATACATGCAATGTATGTGTAACTGGCTGGAATCTCACCCAAAAACTCTCAATATGAAATATTGCCATGTCAGCCAAAAAGTGTCCATTAAGTTGTGATACTGGAATAACTGCAAAATGTCTGAAGGTGAACTTTAAGCACCATGTGTATGGTGTATTGTTCTTGCAGGAGATCATGGATGTTTTGCGTACTTTTCAACCAACTGAATGGGAATCTGAACAGAGTGGCTACAGAGTACCAATGATGCAAGAGAAGAAATCAGGAAGACCTCCTTATATTATTCTCCAAGAGCAACTTCAATATTTCCTGGGGCTTGGATTCTCCATCACACATATAGCAAGAATGCTTGGTGTTGACAGAAGCACTATTCATGACAGATTGAGGTAAGTTATTCAAATCCTTATGTTCCTAATAAATGCCCCTCCCTAATAAACACCCCCCTTACAATTAAAAAAAAACAAAATGAAAAAATTGCTGAATTTTCAATGCTATCGCATGTAAGCTTACCGCGATCTGAAAATTGCCGAAAATAGCGAACCCGGATGTGAAGTAAAATTTTAGTGCTGGCTAAATCTCAAACATACCGGTAGGCCTACTCTCATATTTGTCATTTTCCAGCTGTTTTGAAAGGCAATATGTACAGTTTGTCCATTTTTGTGCCGGTCAGTAACACCTCAATTTCCCTTGAGTGTCGGTTGGTCAACCAGAGTGCTTGTTCTTTTTATTTATTTATTTGTTATTTATTCAGGAAGTTCCTTCAATACATATGTTCTGGTCTCCCAGGAAGCCCTGAGTTATAAACATTTTAAAATGGTACACAAGTATAAAAATACATTAAAAGGTTATGGATACATGATTAATTAAATGCAGATCTGTAGAGAATTAAACATACATGAATACAAATTTTAAAATAATAAAGGTTATAACACAATAATTGTATTTTTAAATTTATTTAAAGTCTTGGAGTCTAAAATAATACAAATGTCTGAAGGAAGCTTGTTCCATAAAACAGAGCCTCTATAAAGAAAAGTTCTCTTGCCAGATGAGGTTTTCCATATAGGCACAATCAAACTGTTTTGGGATTGACTCCTAGTGAATTTTGACTAGTTCCTTCTGACCAGCACCGACCAGTGCAGTAACAACCCTGAGTATCACATAATAAATTAAAGAATCAATGTTAAATCTCTCATGTTCAACATGTGATATCTGACATGCTTTTTTGTCTCGCCTGAACTATGTTCAGGAAGAGACTTAGGGGCCACAATTTTGCCTGTCTGTCTGTCCGTCGGGGTGGGGGTGGGGGGGGGGGGTGTGTGTGTGTGGTAAAAATGTTAACCTTTGAATCAAAAAGCTCTATCGGGACTTCTGTAATACATGATGATGTGACTTGGTGGGTGGGAGCGTATGCACCTCCCGGTGTGTGTGTGGTAAAAATGTTAACCTTGGAATCAAAAAGCTCTATCGGGACTTCTGTAATACATATGATGATGTGACTTGGTGGGTGGGAGCGTATGCACCTCCCGCAGAGTTGATTAGATTTTGAGCGCAAAATATGCAAATTAGGTAGGTAATTTGCATAATTTATTAACTTCCTTTAAAAAAGCTTGTGAATAGAATTCTCGGAAGTGACAGGTCGCACAATGCTCAAACTCGGTGGGTGGGTGGTGCTTGGGCCAACTTAGATTGTTTACATGTTCACCAAGGGGCCCTCTTTTTTTCTAGGAAAGGTCGTACGACGGGAGTGCCAAGTCGCATGGCGCTCAAACTCGTTGAGTGGGTGTGGTTTGGGCCAACTTAGACTTTAAAAATATTTGTTAGGGGGTCCGGGCCCAGCTTAATCTCGGGAATGCCAAGTCGCATGGCGCTCAAACTTGGTGAGTAGGTGTGGTTTGGGCCAACGCAGACTTTTAAAATATTTGTTTGGGGGTCGAGGCCCCAAGGGGCCCCAGAGAAGTTTGTCCGGGCTTAATCTCGGGAATGCCAAGTCGCATGGCGCTCAAACTGATGTCAGGTAATTAAGTCTGCGAGCCGCCAAATATATATTTAAATACGGCGGGAACAACATCGGTTCCGAGAACCGCCTTGTTTTGATATCATTAGATAGTCTAGACGATACCCGTAGCTATACAGTTGCTATATGAGTCAAATAAAATAACATCAAGGGTTTATTATTTAAAATCCAGAGGGGGTTACAACAACCTCCTCTTTGTTTAGGCATGTTACAATTTAAAAAATAGCTCAGTTAGACAAAGGTTAATGATAAGTGAAACAGTTTGTATTTTTCTATACACAAATATAACATAAGCTGCTCTTATCTATTTAATTTGTGTGTGTTATTTGTTGCATTTCATGGATTTACAGGAAGTTCGATCTAAGCAAACGGGCAACATATGCTACTATTTCAGACAGAGAACTTGATGAATGTGTTTCAGAAATTGTCCAACACAATAGGAACATTGGTTACAGGTAAATAGTAATTTAAAAATTAGAGGGTGGCCACTTTTTTACATCGACATTGTGCTACACTAACCCCTGATGACCTCCTTTATGTGACGAAGTGGGCCACATCACTGTCATTGTATCTGGGCATTGTATATATCTGAATAACAGATATGCCAAAATGCGGCCAATATAATAACCATAATTCAAATGACCAATCTTACAAATGTTCCAGTTACGAGTGGTGAATGGCAGTTAAAGGTTGATGTTCCGAATACATTTTCATAACACCGATTTTCCTCAAACATATGGAGATTTTCATATCATATGAAAGCTCATATTTTTCTGATTAACATACTGAAATTTGACGTTCCTAATCGGTATGATTACGGAGAAATCGGTGAAATTACGTTGAATTACCGCGAAAGGTGGTTAACCACCAAATAGTTTGTGTACTACTCAATGGGCCCATTTCACGGTATCCTGTGCGTCTAAAATAAGAACCATTAGAGTTATGCAACTCAAACTTTGGAATACGACTTTTTTTAAGGATGACCTTTCATGTAGAATAGAAAACCTCAAGTTGAAAATCGGAACATCTACCTTTAATAAGTATACATAAAATAAGGTATTTGAAATAATTCCAGCCAGGTTCATATTAGCGGCATGGCTCTGATTCTGCCAGTATAGAGAAAGGGGGTCATTCAGTGCGTCTTACATTGTAGTTCCATGGTGAAGTGTCAATCTATTTTAGTGAGGCATATAAAATTCCCAAGGGGGAAGTTGGGTATATGGGGAGCACCTTTTACTCAAAGGCTTGTAACTACAAAAATCTTTTTAAAACCAATTTGAATGTTTGAGATATTGTTAGAAAGTCCATGCAATACCCGAACTTCTAACAAGATTTGGCTGGCACAACTTCTCACAGTGTGATGTAATAACACAAAATAAAAATGGCACCCGTTTGCTATTGCCCCGCGATCCGGAGTTAATTAATTTCAAATGACAACCTAGAATGGTAAATAATATAGCCATAATTGAAATAGGGGGGGTTATGTGAAACTTTTGCATATAACGATTCCGATATGAGATGACAAATAGTACACATTTGCATTGCCACGCCCATATCCGTTACCATGGAAACCATGACCGATCACCATTACCCCATTTCAGGAAACAAATATTTATCCAATTTTTTAAAAATAAAACAATTTCTAATTTTGTCTCATAATAAAAGAAGAAATTCTATATTACATTACATTACAGCAGAACAAATTTTACTTTCTTCATTATGGAGAAGTCGAGGTCCCTGACCGATAAATGCATCAAAATATCACTTTCACCAAAAAGTGATTTTTTTAGCTTCCATGGCAACGAGCGGTAGAATATTTCCGTTTTCTCTGTGTTTGATTTCACTAGATAGTTAGCTAACATCGTAAGATGATTAGATTCCACCATCTTTTGTATATCTTCAGATATCGCGGTATTCAACCATTGCCTGCTGTTCGCCATTACCCAACTTTCCCCTATATTGAGGAAAATACATGATTTAAAGTTGACACATTTGATATTAGTCCAATAAATTACTCTATATATGTGAACTACAATCATGCAAATCATGTTAATGCTGCCATATTTGTCTCGCCTGTACTTGTTCAGAAAGAGACTATGAAATCACTATTTCTATTACGGACTTAATACTTTTTTACTCTGATGTTGTATCAATATTACAAACTGCATTTATTTCCTGGAAATGCATGAATTTCCTTAAAAGTAGCATATGTAACATCATATGCGAGTGAAAATACTGCCATGACCAAAATAACGATATCCGAAATGCCCAACCCTAGAGCCTTGATTGATCAAATACTTTAGGTTTGAATAGGGGCCCTATTAGAATACCCACAGAGGCAGCATTCGAATGCGAATCTGATATAAAGCTAGTTTATAGCCACCAATCTTAAGCGGATCATAAGAATATGAGTCAACTCGACCTTCGGTCAAGTCGACTCTTATGCACTCGACGGTTGACCGACTCGACGGTCGGACCAACTCGACGTACGAACCAACTCGACGGATAGTCAACTCGACGGTCCAAGTATACCAACTCGACGTACGAACCAACTCGACGGTTCACTTACCCATCATCTCTAACCAACCCGACGGACGGTTGAATGCATGAGTGAGGCTAAGGCGTGGGGTACAATTGACTTGATCTTCGTCTGGCTCATGAATAACATCGCGCCCGCGCGTGGATCATATAAAGGGTCGATGTAAATAATGCAGTTTACCATGTGAGTGAGGCTAAAGGGCGCGGGGTATAATTGACTTGATCTCCTCCGTCTAGCTCATTTAAATAACATCGCGCGAGTGGATCATGCCCGGGATCATGGGTCGATGTAAAAATGGAATCCTTCCCGTAGCCCGGTAAGCTGCTGAAGTGATACCTGTTCGTGGTGAGGGTCGGGTCGGGTACCATTTACTCCTGGGCATTTACTATAACCTTCTACACGCACAACAACCCCCCCCAAAAAAAATAATAATAATAATATTAATATATAAATTAATTAATTAATAAATGAAAAGAAGAAGAAACAATTATTATCAACGCCTGTTTTTATTATTATTAAGTTGTACAACTGAAATTGACGTCTAACCTCTTGTTTATTTATGCGTCTATACGGTATACATTTTATACGACAAACAAACAAAAAACAATAAATCAGCGTGGCGGCGCAATGGATTGTAATTTAGGCCGTATAAACCGGCACGTGTACTGAATGATGTAACCGCCACTTCGCGGTAGGCGATGACCCCGGCAAAAACCACGGGTCAATTGACTCGATCGGTCGCCTGTACAACGGCTCGATGAACTCGTGCCGAGTGGAAACCGGCACGACCTCCAACCAATAAAACAGCGTGGCGGTGCAATGGATTGTAATTTAGGCCGTATAAACCTGCACGTGTACTGAATGATGTAACCGCCACTTCGCGCGGTAGGCGCAGGCGATGACCCCGGCAACCAGTTCGACCCTGTGGCGTAGCCAGGTTTTTCATATAACTTTTTGAATTGCCGACCAGTTTTGGGGTTGGGTAAGGGTATTTTTGAATCTGATTTGTTTTAATTAGTTTTAAAACTAAAGGTAAACATGACACATGTTCAACAAAATTATTAACATGTTACAGAAATGGTTATTTTTGCAGATTCAAGTCAATTCGAATCACATTTTTAAAAGACTTGACCCAAGTCATATTTCTAAAAGAACTTTTTACTTTCAAAGGTAGATGTTCCGATCACATTTTCATAACACCGATTTTCCTTAAAATGGAGATTTTCATATCATATGAAAGATCATATTTTTCTGATTAACATACTGAAATTTGACTTGACCCAAATCATATTTCTAAAAGAACTTTTTCCTTTTTAAGGTAGATGTTCTGATCACATTTTCATAACACCGATTTTCCTTCAACATATGGAGATTTTCATATCATATGAAAGATCATATTTTTCTGATTAACATACTGAAATTTGACTTGACCCAAATCATATTTCTAAAGAACTTTTTCCTTTTTAAGGTAGATGTCCTGACCACATTTTCATAACACCGATTTTCCTTCAACATATGGAGATTTTCATATCATATGAAAGATCATATTTTTCTGATTAACATACTGAAATTTGACTTGACCAAAATCATATTTCTAAAAGAACTTTTTCCTTTTTAAGGTAGATGTTCTGATCACATTTTCATAGCACCGATTTTCCTTCAACATATGGAGATTTTCATATCATATGAAAGATCATATATTCTGATTAACAAGAGTTATGCAACTCAAACCTTAAAATACAACGCTTTTAAGGATGACCTTTCATGTAGAATAGAATAATTTTGTGTTCAATCGGACTTGAAGCAACATGAATAAAATCAATACATTTACTCGAGCCAACAAATGACTTGACCATTTGGATGGACTTGACATATCTTGAGAAAGACTTGACGTCCGTTACAACTATTTGCGGCCTTGTTCAAAAGGCTACCCTCAGTGGGATCAGTATTTTTTTCGCGTTCCCCCCTTAACTCCTCCATTCCCCCCGCCCCCACCCCCTGGCGTAAATAATGCCCGCTCTTTAAGTATACTGAAATGTTAATGGTTGTTTTTTATAGGCCTAGTGTGTATTGATCAACTAAACAGCCACTTCCATGCTGTTTTATAGAACATGAATGGGGTTCTATTACCTCACAAACTAAGAAATAAAAAAAGAGCCTCATAATATTTTTTTTTATTTTTATTTTTTTGAATTTGAAAAGAGTCTCATATATATATTTATTAAAAAACATAGAGATAAAAAACCGCCCTCTCTCTCCACTTTTGTGCTTACGCGAAACAAATTATTATTTTTTAGTGGCCTCTTCCATCATTAGCCAAGTCAAAGATAGTCTATAGGCCTAATAGCTGTAGAATTATATGAGGGAATCGGACGAAAGTTAATTTAATAGCTGGCTTTCATGTGCAAATCGTTTAGTTATTTGGCCTATATTGTTTGGTTATAGGCCTATTGTTTAGTTTTTATTTGACTAAATCCAAAATAAATAGAACATTAATTACCGGTAATACAAATAATATTGCAGTTTGTTTCCAACTATGAATTTGAAAAAGGGACACGCAGGGATTTTTTTGGATCTGATTTTTCTTAAAATTTGCTTTTCTACTAAAGGTAAACATGACACATGTTCGACAATATCATTAACATGTGATAGAAATAGTTATTTTCGTAGAAAAATCAAAATGTAAGCTATTACAATTCCTTCAACTTTATTCTTCAGTTTGTTTTTTATTGTATTTCAAAGAATTTTATAAAAACTTAATATCATGGACGCATTTGTCGTGTTGGTGGAAGCCTGTTCTAAAAGTGTATGTCCGAATAAATAAATGACTAACTAACTAACTAACTAACTAACTAACTAACTAACTAACTAACTAACTAACTAACTAACTAACTAACTAACTAACTAACTAACTAACTAACTAACTAACTAACTAAATAAATAAATAAATAAATAAATAAATAAATAAATAAATAAATAAATAAATAAATAAATAAATAAATAAATAAATAAATAAATAAATAAATGAATAAATATAACTAACTAACTAAATAAGTAAATAAATAAATAAATAAATAAATAAATAAATAAATAAATAAATAAATAAATAAATAAATAAATAAATACTGGTAGAGAAGCAATCTTGATTGCAGAGTGCTCGATGCGATGCAGAGCGAAATATAAGTTAAACGATTTGGAACGGTAGTTTTTCGCATGTAAAAATCGTATTTGCATGGGAAAAAGGCTGAAGTGATCTGATTCTCCCGAAGCCTTGTGAAATATTATAAAAGGTGTCTACTCTATAAAATGAAGCTAATCAAATGTAAGCACTATATAAACAGAAGGCTACGACCCCCATCTTATAAATGAATTTCCTCATAAATGTACTTCAAATGTACGATACCATCGGCGTTACGCTAACATGGCAACATCATGACATCCTCGCTAAATTCCCGACCGTGTGATGGAAACATCCACCATTAATTTGTCACCATCAATGCCCGCACGAATATTCGCCAGTGCGGCCCCGCGTAATAAGTAAGCAACTATCGCCTACTCCCCGGGCTGTGCAGGGCAACATACGTGTGTACGTCCCCCGCTTGTTCCGGCGAAAATTATTTCCGGCATAAGGCTAATGAAAGTTGATTAATAAGAGTTTCCCGTAACTTTTTTTTTCTTCTGAGTTATGAGGCGACTTTTTCATTATTCAGTATTCATTATTTGATCAGGTTTCATTATTGACAAAAATTCCCAACATTTTCAACATTTTGCAAACAATTTCAACATTTTGCAAACAATTTCAAAATTTTACAACAAATTTACAAATTTTACAATTTTTTTTCTAAATTTTACAACAAATTTCAAAATGTTGCCAAATTTTTCCTATAATGATTTTTTTTGGAGAACTTGAAATGTTGATGCGGGTGAAAAAAATGACGCGGGCGGGTAACAACAAAAAATCCATACTCTTTTTAATAGTTTACTACATCCACGGGGGACAGGTCCCGCTCCAACTCTCCTAAAAAATTCCCAACACTCCATTAAAGAACGCGTGTATAACTAAATTATGTCCCCGTCCGTACGGCCCCGCGTATGTTAGTGTCTGTACCTCCTAACTCCCGGGGCTTATAGCGGGGCAACATACTTTCGTCCCGGCATAATCCCCACAGACTCCAGATGATGCGTGCATATATAAAACGAATTCCAATAGCTAAACGGCCGTTCGTCAGTTTTTCCTTATACAACCCCCCCCCCCCAAAGTCGGCTCTTCTCGTCACACAACTGATTTAATTACTGAGTTACATATTATGACCATTATGACTATCAAACAAATATCGAATTCCATTTTGTTCATGATTTTGTATTTGAAATAGTACAGTCTTGCATTAATAACTCCCGAAAAACGGGGTCGTAAAGCAGCGTCCGAATTAAGGAAAAAAATCTGGTTGCCCGCCGGGCAACCAAGCAGGAAATTATGGTTGCCCGGCAGATTTTTTGGTTGCCCGTTCTGTAAAATATTTATATGCATGTGTTAAGTGTTTCACTTCTTGTAAAAAAATTGGTTGCCCACCGGGCAACCAAATAAGTACATGTTGGTTGCCCGGTGCTAATTTTGGGTGTCCCGGGCAACCGGGCAACTACTTAACGCGAACGCTGTCGTAAAGCCTTGGAATATTTCCCATCGACTATTTATTGTGCATACACAGATCCATCTACACATTCAATTAATATTAATATTCAACCAGGAAAGTTGAGCACTTTCCTGATACAATTATACCCTACGGGAATGTGGAGTTATTTCACCCGGGATACCCCTGCTGTCATCCCATGCTCATTCATCGATTTATGCACGACCCAATATCAGTCCTACATGTCGCCAGCATTCAACAGCTTTCAACCATCCGTCGAGTTGGTATACATAGGACCGTCGAGTCGGTCAACCGTCGAGTTGGTCGTCTCGTTTCGTACGTCGAGTTGGTCCGACCGTCGAGTCGGTCAACCGTCGAGTGCGTAAGAGTCGACTTGACCGAAGGTCGAGTTGACCGGGTTCCGATCATAACCCCCAATTATCTGATGTTTCGGGGGGGGGGGGGGGGGGGGGGGGGGGGGGGGGGGGGGGGGGGTTGGAACTTACTTCGGATTCTGATGCGGGTGTTCCTGTTAACCCCTTTTAAAGAACATAGCGATCATCAAGGTAGGTATAGGTCTCATTTTTACCAAGATGATGATGATGATGGTGATGAGGAACTTTTAGGTGGTAGTAGTGACATCACATGGATTATGTTGGTATCAATTTTAGTGTTACTGGATAGAGGAAGCCTAGAGCTATATAGGTACCAAATACAGCATCACAATACCTAATGCAAAACATGTTAACATTAATTTGTCCTCCTCCTCCTCTACCACCATTGGCTACTCTCACTCAACAAGCTCTTGTAATTAATCAAAATAACTTGGATAAGTTTTCTCTTCTGATATTTTAAGACTAATAACTAATCTTCAAAATAAGACCAAAATCAGTTATTTTGGATTGAGGGTTAGAAAAATATGTACATAGACACACACATATAACAAAACCACCATTTATTGGGTGCCCAACTTAAAAAACATGGCCATATATATTTATAGTAATAGAGTTAACACGTAGGTGGTCATACAAGTAGAAGTTACTGGTGTGGTAGTAGTGAGAGATAGGAGTCTTGGATGATGATGTGAGTGAAAATTCCCCTATTCTGGGTTTCTTACCTAAGTCTGTGATGCAGTTTTGATACAACATCAGAGTAAGTATTAAGTCCTAATAGAAAGAATAAAGCTTTATGCTTTCTTTTCTATGTAGGACTGGTTAATACTTTTGTTTAATAGATTTTGTATCGCACATCCCTACCCGAGCCCCCTAAGAACCCCTTGTTTCATAGTTTCTTGGAAATAAGAGGAAGTATTCGATCGATCAAGGCTCTAGGGTTGGGTGTTGCGGATATCGGTGTTTTGGTCATGGGCCGTATTTTCGCTCGCATATGACATTACATATAAAGAGGTTGTATGCAAAAGGGCTTACATCCATCGGCTACCTTGGGTTAAAAACAGTAATATGATATATCACAATAAATCAGACATCGTCACTAACCCATCTATGTTATCCCAAACAATATTATTGTTGTCTCGCCTGAACTTTCTTCAGAAAGAGACTTAGTTATCACTTTTTCTGTCTGTACGTACGTCCGTCCGCACTCATATCTCAAGATCTACAAGGCCTATGGTGACGAAACGTGGTGGATGGAAGCATATCCAGCTCTGCTATGCAAGATGTGATTCTTGAGCGAAAATATGCAAATTCAGGTACCTAATTTGCATAATTTATGCTAAAATTACCAAAAATGACTAGCATGTCTTGTGGACGAATTATCTCAAGTTCTGTATGGCGCATGGTAATTCTACCTGGTGGGAAGATGGGTACCCATCTTCTTCTCACCTGATTAGATTTTGGGTCAAAAATATGCAAACAAACTAGGTAATTTGCATAAATATTTGCATAATTTATACCCAAATCCAGGAAAATGAAGTCAAATTAGTAAAAATGTTAACCTTGGAATCAAAAAGCTCTATCGGGACTTCTGTAATACATACGATGATGTGACTTGGTGGGTGGGATCGTATGCACCTCCCGCAGAGTTGATTAGATTTTGAGCGCAAAATATGCTAATTAAAGGTGGGTGACCGGATCGACAGCCTCATCCCCCCCACTTTTTTCTCCATCAATATTGAGATTTTGATATCAGAAGAAAGCTCATATTTTTCTCATAACCCCAGTAAATTTTAAGGCCCGAGAATTGTTTACTTTATTCTAGATAGAGAATATGGCAGCACTATACAGACTCACTATCATATGATATTTAAGTCGGATTGTGCTCAGTGTAGTTTGATCTACTATTAAGACTGGGTGTCAAGCCCCTCATCAGCTAGGAGGCCTAGCACTTTAACAGTGTCAAAGTCTCGGGTTGAGTTTTTTTACTATATGCGTAACTGTATCATATATCTTAGCAATGTTTGCTAGATAAAAGACCTTGTACATCCAGTATAAACGCGAGCGCGGGGTCAAAGGTGAAGTGTTAAGGCACTTGACTATGAATAGGGTCGGATATGACTCAGGGGGAGGGAGTCGTAGGGAGTGTATTGTACTAGTATGGTGGGTAGATAAGAGTTTCTCAGTCATGACTTGTTGTGGGAATAACATATAATGTATGTTATAAAGGGGGTAATAACGGGGATAAAATTAAACCTGAAATCTAAGGTCAGGAAACATTATTATTTTGTCTCTACAAAAGAGAGATATTTCTAATACAACAATTCAGTTGTTAAAAGAAATATATGTTATTGTATCGTAGTGGGAGCTATCTTGCTCAATCAGTAGAGATATAGTTGAATTAAAGTCATGCTGAATTTGGAGGACTAATAAGTGTATGGGTTCAGGGTGGGTGTGGGAAATAAAATATAATGTAAAATTTTGTTTATTCCGTAATTCAGAATAACCAGTAGGCCTAAGTATCACGTGCTGTGGTTAGTAAAAGTTTGGTTAATTCCGTATTTAGAATTACCAGATAGGGATATGATGAAAATCATAATGGAGCGATATGCTCTGGGGTGGTTTGTGAAAGGTTCATCCAGTAGAATTACCAGAGAGGGATGTGGATGGGTGCGTGGTATCAGGGTGGATTAAAAGTGGATGTGGCTGACGTGAGAGTAATCGGGGGGATAGATATTGGACTATAAAGGATGTTATGTTTATATAACGGGTTTGATGATTATATTATGGTAAATTAATAGCCTCGTATGAAAAAATAGGGTCACCCTCCTTGAAGTAGGCAATTTGCATAATTTATTAACTTCTTTTAAAAAAAGCTTGTGAATGGAATTCTCGGAAGTGGCAGGTCGCACAGCGCTCAAACTCGGTGGGTGGGTGCAACTAGGGCAAACTTAGATTTTTTACATATTCGCTAAGGGCCCCATACCCCACAGGGCCCCATGGGGTTGTTTTCTAGTTTCTAGGAAAGGTCGTACGGCGCTCAAACTCGGTGGGAGTGTCAAGTCTTATGGCACTCAAACTCGGTGAGTGGGTGTGGTTTGGGCCAACGTAGACTGTCAAAATATTTGTTAGGGGGTCTGGGCCCCAGGAGCCCCAGAGATGTTTGTTTGGGCTTAATCTCGAGAAATTGCAAAGTCGCATGGCGCTCAAACTTGGCGAGTGGGTGTGGTTTGGGCCAACGTAGACTTTAAAAATATGTGTTAGGGGGGTCCGGGCCCCAAGGGCCCAGGGATGTTTGTTTGCCCTGTTGCGCTTAATCTCGGGAGTGCAAAGTCCCATGGTGCTCAAACTCGGTGAGTGGGTGTGGTTTGGGCCAACATAGACTTTTAAAATATTTGTTAGGGGGTCCGGGCCCCAGGGGACCCAAGGGGCCCAGGGATGTTTGTCCAAGGGGCCCCAGGGATGTTTGTCCGGGCTTAATCTCAGGAGTGCCAAGTCAAATTATTTTTTCTATTCTTAATGTCAGCTCAGACAGTTTTACTTTTGCACCAACATGAATGCATTGTTTATTTACTCTTTTTAGTATGTCAAATTGCTTTGGGGTCAAAATTTTAAAAAATATAATCGCGAAAGCAGGCGAGACTTTATGTTTCAAGAACCGCCTTGTTTTACATAACACTTGCTTTGGTAAAGTGATGATATGCGATTCATCTTGATATTACTATCTTAACTCAAGATAGCTTAAAGATGTAAGCCCTTTTGCAGCAAAACACTTCATATAACATGGTGTTTATCCTCACAGGTTTACGGTTACTACACATATTCCTGATCTTTGCGAACTCTTTACGCACATTGTGAAACAATAGAACTGTTTTAAATAACATAGCTGGGTTCAAGTTACCATTGTCCGATTCATCTTGATATTATAAAATTCATCTTACTATAATTATTTAAACAATGTTGACTAAAGGCAGCTGTTGGACTTAAGTCACGTAAGCCCTTTTGCAGCAGAACTCTTCATATGCTATTTTTAAGGAAAGTCATACATTTCAGGGAAATAAATGCAGTTTTTAGTATTGATACAACATCACCACGTATTAACCAGTCCTACATACAAAAGAAAGCTTTATTCTTTCTGTATGTAGGGGTATGCGTGTGGGGGTGTATGTGACATTTTGGTTGAAGTTTTGTTTTGCAAAATTTGTGGACGAAATATCTGGAGAATGATGGGGTGGGGGCTTCTCTCTGGCCCCAGGGGATGTGTTCCCCTCAGAAGAGGAAGCATTTTGAAAAATTAAATCAAAATGGAGCAATTTGGTGCATTGTTTTAAGGTATTCTTTTACATTATATATTATCCTATTATATTGCTTTAGAGGGCCCGCACAAGATACCATCGTGGGCTGCATGTTGAGAAGCCCTGATCTAAGTCAATTTCTAGTTTCTTTGCTTCATGTAAACGTTCTTATACTTAGTTAAACTGACAATTTTCCAAATTTTTCTTTCACATTTTTCACCAGGGGGGTGAGATCCCGTCTAGATGCAAAAGGCAAGAAGGTGCCTTACCACCGAGTGAGAGATTCTCTGCTGAGAGTGGACCCAGCAGCTGTGGCTCTTAGATTTGGCAACACAGTTCATAGGAGAACATACAAAGTGGCTGGTCCAAATTCTTTGTGGCATTTTGATGGAAATCATAAGTTAATAACGTAAGTAGCATAATTTAGTGATGTTACTTATTTATACATAATTATGTCAGGGGTGATCCAGGTGGATGCACCGTACCCCGTTTGGGTACAAATTAAAAATAACATCCTCTTAAATTAAATTAAGCCTCAGGTGTTCAGGTGGCCTTAGATTCCTGTGATGATAAATAATATTATCTTAAATAACCATAAAAAAGCAAAAAAACTGTTTATTATATATCATACATTTGTAGGTGCTGTAATAACATTTTATTGTAAGTGATTATAAGCCTCATTTACTTATGTTGGGTTACACATGGCTGCAATTATCGTACCCAATATACATTGGGTTTACTGCATATAATGAGCTCCAGCTGTTGTTATGAATGTTTTTGCGACATGCCTTATTTGGTCATAGCTCTGCTTGTTTTGATATGTATTAAACATGAAAGACATCACTGTTATGAATGGGAAATACAACCAATCAGCTGCATTGTTTATCTCATTGATAATTCACAAAGGTATTTTAAATTGATAAGTTCATCAGTTTTACGTTGATAACTCTGTGGTCAACACGTTAAATTATGTAACAAAGATTGCATTGATTACAAGTAGTACGGTATATGAATCATTAACAAATGTGATCTGTGTGTCTGGCCTGATGAATACTTCTGTGAACAATGTGTAAATTCTACGGTGTGATCTTTAACACATTTTATACCAAATTCATGAAGTTTTACCGCTCGATTTCATGACTACCAGGTTAACATGGCGTTGTGCTTTCTCACAATTCCACACCACCAATTAAGACGTTGCCCACCCTATTATCATTTTATCAAAGGTAGCATACCTGGTTTATCCTGGTGCACTCCAACAGCGGTGATGATGCCCTTCCTGAGACGCAACAAGTCCAAAATAAATTACTGCGAACATTGCCATTGGAAGACACACATTATACACAATGGGTACACACAAGAGTACCCATTATAATTTGAGTTAAAACGAGGAGTGCCTAGAGTTTTTGTCTTGCCTGAACCTTGTTCAGAAAGAGACTTAGTTATCACTTTTCCGTCCGTCCGTCCACACTCATATCTCAAGATCTACAAGGCCTATGGTGATGAAACGTGGTGGATGGAACCATATCCAGCTCTGCTATGCGAGATGCGATTCTTCAGCGAAAATATGCAAATTTAGGTACCTAATTTGCATAATTTATGATAAAATGACCAAAAATGACTAGCATGGCTTGTGTACGAATTATCTCAAGTTCTGTATGGCGCATGGTAATTCTACCTGGTTAGATTTTCGGTAGAAACTATGCAAACAAACTAGGTAATTTGCATAAATATTTGCATAATTTAAATACCAAAATCCAGGAAAATGAAGTCAAATTAGTAAAAATGTTAACCTTGGAATCAAAAGGCTCTATCGGGACTTCTGTAATACATATGATGATGTGACTTGGTGGGTGGGATCGTATGCACCTCCCGCAGAGTTGATTAGATTTTGAGCGCAAAATATGCTAATTACGTAGGTAATTTGCATACTTTATTAACTTCCTTTAAAAAAAGCTTGTGAATAGAATTCTCAGAAGTGGCAGGTCGCACAGCGCTCAAACTCGGTAGGTGGGTGCAACTTGGGCCAACTTAGAATTTTTACATGTTCGCTGAGGTCCCTGGATCCAGGGGGCCCCAATGGGGGTCTTTTTTTAGTTTTTTCTAGTTTCTAGGAAAGGACGTACGGCACTTTAACTCTGTGGAGTGCCAAGTCTCATGGCGCTCAAACTCGGTGAGTGGGTTTAGTTTGGGCCAACTTAGACTTCAAAAATATTTGTTAGGGGGTCTGGGCCCCAAGTGGCCCCAGGGATGTTTGTCCGGGCTTAATCTCGGGAGTGTCAAGTCGCATGGCGCTCAAACTTGGTGAGTGGTTGTGGTTTAATGGGCCAACGTAGACTTAACAAATATTTGTCAGGGGTCCGGGGCCCCAGGGATGTTTGTCCAGGGTTAATCTCGGGAGTGTCAAGTCGTATGGTGCTCAAACTCGGTGAGTGGGTGTGATTTGGGCCAACTTAGACTTCAAAAATATTTCTTAGGGGTCCGGGCCCCAAGGGGCCCCAGAGATGTTTGTTTGGGCTTAATCTCGAGAGTGTCAAGTCGCATGGTGCTCAAACTCTGTGAGTGGGTGTGGTTTGGGCCATGTTAGACTTCAAAAATATTTGTTAGGGGGTCCGGGCCCCAGGGGCCCAAGGGATGTTTGTCCGGGCTTAACCTCGGGAGTGTCAAGTCAAATGGCACTCAAACTTGGTGAGTGGGTGTGGTTTGGGCCAACATAGATTTTAAAAATATTTGTTAGGGGTCTGGGCCCCAAAGGGCCCCAGGGATGTTTGTCCGGGCTTAATCTCGGGAGTGTCAAGTCGCATGGTGTTCAAACTCGGTGAGTGGGTGTGGTTTGGGCCAACGTAGACTTTAAAAATATTTGTTAGGGGGTCTGGGCCCCAAAGGGCCCCAGGGATGTTTGTCCGGGCTTAATCTCAGGAGTGTCAAGTCTCATGGTGTTTAAACTCGGTGAGTGGGTGTGGTTTGGGCCAAGTTAGACTTCAAAAAATATTTGTTAGGGGGTCCGGGCCCCAGGGGCCCAAGGGATGTTTGTCCAGGCTTAACCTCGGGAGTGTCAAGTCACATGGCACTCAAACTTGGTGAGTGGGTGTGGTTTGGGCCAACATAGATTTTAAAAATATTTGTTAGGGGTCTGGGCCCCAAAGGGCCCCAGGGATGTTTGTCCGGGCTTAATCTCGGGAGTGTCAAGTCGCATGGTGTTCAAACTCGGTGAGTGGGTGTGGTTTGGGCCAACGTAGACTTTAAAAATATTTGTTAGGGGGTCTGGGCCCCAAAGGGCCCCAGGGATGTTTGTCCGGGCTTAATCTCGGGAGTGTCAAGTCTCATGGTGTTTAAACTCGGTGAGTGGGTGTGGTTTGGGCCAACTTAGACTTTTTAAATATTTGTTAGGGGGTCCGGGCCCCAGGGATGTTTGTCCGGGCTTAATCTCTGGAGAGACTTTTTAAATATTTCTTAGGGGGTCCGGGCCCCAGGGATGTTTGTCCGGGCTTAATCTCTGGAGAGACTTTTTAAATATTTGTCAGGGGTCCGGGCCCCAAGGGGCCCCAGGGATGTTTGTCCGGGCTTAATCTCTGGAGTGTCAAGTCGCATGGTGCTCAAACTCGGTGAGTAGGTGTGGTTTGGACCAACGAAAGACTTTAAAATATTTGTTAGGGGGTCCGGGCCCCAGGGGCCAAAGGGGCCCCAGAGATGTTTGTTTGGCCTTAATCTCGGGAGTGCAAAGTTGCATGGTGCTCAAACTCAGTGGGTGTGGTTTAGGCCAACTTAAACTTTACAAATATTTGTTAGGCGGTCCGGGCCCAAGGGGCCCCAGAGATGTTTGTTTGGGCTTAATCTCGGGAGTGTCAAGTCTCATGGTGTTTAAACTCGGTGAGTGGGTGTGGTTTGGGCCAACTTAGACTTTTTAAATATTTGTTAGGGGGTCCGGGCCCCAGGGATGTTTGTCCGGGCTTAATCTCAGGAGTGTCAAGTCTCATGGTGTTTAAACTCGGTGAGTGGGTGTGGTTTGGGCCAAGTTAGACTTCAAAAAATATTTGTTAGGGGGTCCGGGCCCCAGGGGCCCAAGGGATGTTTGTCCGGGCTTAACCTCGGGAGTGTCAAGTCACATGGCACTCAAACTTGGTGAGTGGGTGTGGTTTGGGCCAACATAGATTTTAAAAATATTTGTTAGGGGTCTGGGCCCCAAAGGGCCCCAGGGATGTTTGTCCGGGCTTAATCTCGGGAGTGTCAAGTCGCATGGTGTTCAAACTCGGTGAGTGGGTGTGGTTTGGGCCAACGTAGACTTTAAAAATATTTGTTAGGGGGTCTGGGCCCCAAAGGGCCCCAGGGATGTTTGTCCGGGCTTAATCTCGGGAGTGTCAAGTCTCATGGTGTTTAAACTCGGTGAGTGGGTGTGGTTTGGGCCAACTTAGACTTTTTAAATATTTGTTAGGGGGTCCGGGCCCCAGGGATGTTTGTCCGGGCTTAATCTCTGGAGAGAATTTTTAAATATTTCTTAGGGGGTCCGGGCCCCAGGGATGTTTGTCCGGGCTTAATCTCTGGAGAGACTTTTTAAATATTTGTCAGGGGTCCGGGCCCCAAGGGGCCCCAGGGATGTTTGTCCGGGCTTAATCTCTGGAGTGTCAAGTCGCATGGTGCTCAAACTCGGTGAGTAGGTGTGGTTTGGACCAACGAAAGACTTTAAAATATTTGTTAGGGGGTCCGGGCCCCAGGGGCCAAAGGGGCCCTAGAGATGTTTGTTTGGCCTTAATCTTGGGAGTGCAAAGTTACTAAGGTTTATGACAGGCCTACTTTCATAAACCAATTTATTTACCGGGGCAGACACCGTCTGGGCTTTCCCTTTTGCAGTGTGCGTCTGTGTGTCTTGGTTACCACTCAGTGGGCCAATCAGCAGCCTTGTTTTCATGCCCGCGTTTTTTCGTCCTTTGTTTTGGTTCTGGGAGAGGTTCCGTGCTTTTACCTTTCTATTATACCGTTCATATTTCTTATTGGCTTCATCGAGACGGGTCGCCTTCCTAAAAAATTATTCCTTGGAATACTACAAGGTTTTACTTATGTTTTTCTGCTACCGTTTTCTACTTTACTGTGACTGATACTGATAGTGATATCTTCTTTGGATCCAGCAAATCGTCTGATCAACCTTGGAAAATTACGTGGTTGGTATTTTGCGTCCACTATCGTGACAGACTATAAATAGTATTAGTTTTAACAATATACGGTAAATATTAAATCACCGATCTAAAAACATCGACATTTTATTATAACATGGGTCGGCCTGAGAAAGGTACTATTAAACAGGAAAGCGACCACACAACTACGGTCTCGGCTAGAAATCCACTCGCAACGAACCCATTTGGCCAAACCGTCGAATCTCTAAGTATAAAATAATAATAATACTTTTCATATGTTGATCGCCGATCTATCATGACATTTTATACTGCTTGCGTACGAACCGAACCGGTTTGAAAACCCGACAGATCTATAAACAGAAACAATGACACAAACGGCGGATAACAACAATTATCATCGATCACAATGGTACAATGCGACGATACCAATGCGACTGCCTTTGAATACACGTTTCTAACAAGAAGAAACGCGAGAACATGATGCAGAACTGTTGTTTTGTTTGTACCAAGCCCAAGGAACGTACAGAACATGAAATGGCCGCGATAACAGCGGTCGCAGCACCTACCGACAGACGTTTAACGGGTACCGTACTGGTGATAGAATCCGGGGATAAAAATGTGAATTTCCAGACAGAATTTGGCAGTCAACAAGCGACTATGTGATTTCCGATATTTTCCGTCCATGGACCGGTCATCTAGTCCAGCAGAGCTTCATCCAAGCAGGAATTCAGATGTAAGAGTTTTAATTATAATTATGCCTCATATTTCAGACCCCAGGCCCAATCGGCCGCTACTATACAATGTTAATTAGTAGCCCAATTCACTGTCATTTATAATTCGTAATCCCCAGAACATTCATCATGATTGAGCAAAGCTTAGTTTTAGTATGAAATCCACACTTGAGTTAACACCAAGGCTTGTTATTCCCAGGCCATTCATGCCATAGAGCAAAGTTCTGTATTAAATCCACACTTGACAGCATGGCATGTTATTCCATATAATTTCTCTTCCGGCACATGATGCAATTTAGATTATTCAACACACTCGGATTTTGAAGTAGTTTGAGCCCTGGTCATGCTGGTTGAGCCATAAATAAGTTGTTATAATAAATGGGGCATGACCTTTTCACATAGCTAAAGTATTTGACCGACATTCCGAGATATGAACCTCATGGTGCTGATGATGTGCCTCAGGATCAATGTACAACATATTATAATATAATGTTGGGCGATTAGTTTAATCATATACCTGCCTTTACCTGTTATCCTAGGCTAAGTGCATTTTATATCCAGTGCATTTTATATCCTTAGCGAGTCACTATTTTTAGGCCTGTTCTGACTTTAATTGTCTATCATTTATGGTGGAGGTCATGATAGTCGGGCCTTATATTAAAATACATGTCATGCATGTATGGATCATTTATTAATTGCTGCTGTTCAACATTGTCATTTCAACATCTTGTTCAATTGCATAGGTTTACAATTTTAACTGGACTTCATTGCCTGTTTTGCTTCTTATAAAGCCATGTTTATAAAAAAATATATATTATTAGATGTGTACAACAATCAGTTGGAAAACCTTTAACCAAAAAGGAAAATTAGTGCCAAACTATTTTGCACACGACTAATTATACAATGTATTATAATTATATACAATTATTCTCTAGCAGGTTCAGTTTATCAATGCATTACTAATGATTTGGGTTTGTGCTTTTGTGTTGGACTTAAGTAAGTATGCATACTCTTGCCTGTAAGTCATCATTATTTATAATGAACCGCTCGGCCCACCCTCTTTTAACTCACCAAGGGGTAGCAACTCGCTCTCAAATACCCAGCAACGACAATGCAACTAATTACTCTTGCGAGTGTCAACTATTTTGTTCTACGGACAAAACTTTTCTTACCTTCGGTATCACCATGATGTTCGCATATTTTCCTTCCCAATTAGTTTACACATCGTTGCATGCATAACATATGGTGCGAATCTTGCCGGTCAATATCATGTGATGGCATCATAATTATTAATTTTAGAATAACTTTAATATAGGTATAGCTATGCAATCAGTCTACCATACTTGGGCAGCTTCGAGCCATATTTCATACTGGGAACAAGGGAACAGATAAATAAATATGATGCGTAAGATGAATGGGTCACTTCATAACTCTTAGAAATGCTGTATCAGAGCTAATTAGTCTCTGGCAATATTATGCAAGGTATTTAATTATGCTGATGTTTTACATGATCATCTTTGTTACTTTGCTGTTAGTTTTCTAGCTACAATAGTTGTATTTCACCGCAGCTTCTCCCCGTGTGATATTATATTATTCATTTCGCTGTGTTGGGCGGCAATACCGGACACACAACTTCTAGGTACTGTGTATGTATAGGGATATCCTACATGATTATCTGGTACGTTTTATAGCTATAAGAGTTGTTGTTTTTCACACTGATTCTCTCCATCTAATATTATATTGTTCATTTTTTAATTGCAGTGCTTCACTTTATACACTTTGTATTGTGCAGTTTATACCGGACACACAACTTCATCAATGAGGAGATGAATGGTCTACTTGAATGGCATAAGCAGTCAATCCGCTTCAAGTATCCTTAGTAGGATGCCAAATTGGAAGACTGTATATTCCTGCATCCTTATGTAGGCATGAAATGGTGTATACAACATTTTTGCGTCACCTGTACATGTGAATATATCAATATTCTGGCACCCTTTCCACCATGTCAACCTGTGCTCTGGTAATTTCCATCGATTGTTCTGTTTTTGCTCTTCTAGTCTTGCCGCCTGCTTGGCAGTGTTGATGCACATGCATGGTCACGCTAAGATATGTATACCTCAGTTATCTACTCATTTATTTAATGCATGCATATGTTATAGGAATGCTACATCAGTAGGACATCTTATGCCAGTTGGCCCTGACTCTCTGAATAATTGTGTGAAACTCTTTATCCATTCATAGACTAGACCTAAAAAGGGGGACAACCATGTCTATTGAAATGTTGTGTTGAGCTGATACTTTGTGCGTCTCACTCACACCTGTATAACTACAAACTAATTGAGCACCATCTTAGATCAAGGGGTATAAGGTTTAGTTATTGGTTTCATTATGAGTGATGGGTCCACCACCGTTACATTTATATGCCATACACACATTCGTCATAAATGAGGAATACTCTGGTTGTATACCCTGATGAAAAGCATATGAAAATGTAATGAAAAGCAATGAAATGTAAAAAATAATATTAAAAAAAAAAAAGGTGAACATGTAATGAATGAAAAGCATATAAAAACGTGTTATGTAATGATATGCAATGTAAACATGATGAAAAGCATATGAAAATGTGTTATACATGTAATTGATATAAAATGTTACCATGAAAGGTATATATGTGAACATGAATGTAAACATGCCGAAAAGCATATCAAAATGTGTAAACATGCGTAAAGCATATGATATACAATTATATGAAATGTAACCATGAAAATCGTGTGAATGTAAACATGCTTAAAAGCAAATGAAAATGTGTATATCAGCAATTTATGTGCTCGCTCTATTATTGCCATTCATTCATTAAATTGATACAATAAATTATGCAGATTAGACTATAGGACATTAAAATATTTACATATTTATATGTTGAATACCATAAATTTGAGTCAGTATACAATGTGAAATTAGCAGATGTTACTTCTCTGAGCTATTCTCTAAGGGTAGGGGTTGGTAATCTACAGATCCCTGGAATCATGTGCTGACAAAAGTTATAAATGACTCATCTAATATAATATTGGTCCTTGTCAATTCATTAGTTCAACCATCATTGTGTCATCTCTGTAGCATAACTCTCTTAGGTGTTTATACATTAGGTTTAGGTATTTTTACTTTTCCAAAAAATTTGATGGTTGTTGATGATGCAAACACGTCTGTTATCAATTTATACAATTATATTTCCATGACTTACTATTATTTGATTATACAATTAGCATCGTCAAATGGACGATCAGATCAATCTATTTATACAAATATTGTATGTATGATAAATTTACTCTCCAATGTATTATTAAGGTACTATTATATCATTTAGTGACATATCATGAATAAATTAACACTATATGACAATTTGCTTATATAATTTGCAATGTAAACAGGCTGAAAAACATGAAAATGTTATGTAATGATATGCAATGAACATGATTGTAAACATGCCAAAAATGCATATGTAAACGTATTAACTTGCTGAAAAGCATATGAAAATGTGCTATGCATGTACATGATATACGATGTAATGTTATGCAATGATGTAAACATGATGAAAAGCATATGTGAATGTGTTATACATGTATTTGATATGAAATGTAAACATGATGAAACTATGTAAAATTTGAAAAACTATGTGTTATTCATGTAACGATAATATAATGAAACTATGTGAATGGTGAAAGTTATGATAGTAATAAACAATAAAAAATTAAAAAAATAATAATAATAAAAAAAAAATAATAAAAACATGTATAAATATAACTGATAGTAATAAACAATAAAAGATAAATAAAAATAATTTAAAAAAAAAAAAAAAACTTGCTCCAACACTCAAGGGGGGGGGGGGGGGGAAGGGGGAGGGGCGTTTGTTTGGGCAAGTGTTCATATGAAAA
Source organism: Ophiura sarsii (assembly GCA_035610835.1). Lineage (NCBI taxonomy): Eukaryota > Metazoa > Echinodermata > Ophiuroidea > Amphilepidida > Ophiuridae > Ophiura > Ophiura sarsii. The sequence goes on along the minus strand of CM069458.1, from coordinate 16,262,717 downwards.
CTTGAATGGTGTATATTTAGAGTCGGCAATTTATGTGCTCACTCTATTATTGCCATTAATTAATTAAATTGATACAATTAATTATGCAGATTAGACAGATAGGACATTAAAATATTTACATATGTTATCTTCCAGGGCATCTCCTAGGGGTAGGGATTTCAGGTAGTTTCACAGAATCCTATCATATGTTGAATATCATAAATTTGAGGTTCCAATATACAATGTGTTTTAGCATAATGTTATCACTCTGAGCATCTCTCTAAGGGTAGGGATTGGTAATCTACAGATCCCTGGAATCATTTGCTGAAAAAATGTATCTATGGCTCATCTAATATAATAATGGTCCTTAGTCAATTCATTAGTTCAACCATCATGTGTCATCTTATGAGCATATCTCTCTTAGGTGTTTATACATTAGGTTTAGGTAATTTACTTTTCCAAAAAATTGATGGGTTGTTGATGAAGCGAACATGTCTGTTATCAATTTAAACAATTATATTTCCATGACATATTAATATTTTATTATGCAAATAAGCATCGTCAAATGGACGATCAGTTCAATCTAACTACATGTATGATAAATGTAATATCCAATGTATTATTAAGGTACTACTACATGTACTGAAATATCCTGAATAAATTGAAACTATGTTAAATGTAATTCTACAAATGAATGAGGTAATTAAAATTACCAGTATAAATTGTAGTGAATAACATGTGATGGCATATTTGTAATTCTACAAATGTAATTCTACAAATGAATGAGGTAATTAAAATTACCAGTATAAATTGTAGTGAATCCACATGTTGTGGCATAGACTTTTGATAAATGAAAACTATGTTAATTTTAATTCTACAAATGAATGATGTAATTAAAATTACCAGTATAAATTTGTAGTGAATCTACATGTGGTGCATAGTTGGAATTGATAAAGAGTGCCAATTTGGGTGCTCAGTAAAGGTTAATAAAACTCGATGTAGCCGATGAGCAATACCGTCAATTTTGTATCCTGTGTTTGTTATCTGTAAATAATAAGGTTTATGACAGGCCTACTTTCATAAACCAATTTATTTACCGGGGCAGACACCGTCTGGGCTTTCCCTTTTGCAGTGTGCGTCTGTGTGTCTTGGTTACCACTCAGTGGGCCAATCAGCAGCCTTGTTTTCATGCCCGCGTTTTTTCGTCCTTTGTTTTGGTTCTGGGAGAGGTTCCGTGCTTTTACCTTTCTATTATACCGTTCATATTTCTTATTGGCTTCATCGAGACGGGTCGCCTTCCTAAAAAATTCCACTCCCACCCACCCATTTTATACTTTAGTAAATTGGTGTATATTTAGAGTCGGCAATTTATGTGCTCACTCTATTATTGCCATTAATTAATTAAATTGATACAATTAATTATGCAGATTAGACAGATAGGACATTAAAATATTTACATATGTTATCTTCCAGGGCATCTCCTAGGGGTAGGGATTTCAGGTAGTTTCACAGAATCCTATCATATGTTGAATATCATAAATTTGAGGTTCCAATATACAATGTGTTTTAGCATAATGTTATCACTCTGAGCATCTCTCTAAGGGTAGGGATTGGTAATCTACAGATCCCTGGAATCATTTGCTGAAAAAATGTATCTATGGCTCATCTAATATAATAATGGTCCTTAGTCAATTCATTAGTTCAACCATCATGTGTCATCTTATGAGCATATCTCTCTTAGGTGTTTATACATTAGGTTTAGGTAATTTACTTTTCCAAAAAATTGATGGGTTGTTGATGAAGCGAACATGTCTGTTATCAATTTAAACAATTATATTTCCATGACATATTAATATTTTATTATGCAAATAAGCATCGTCAAATGGACGATCAGTTCAATCTAACTACATGTATGATAAATGTAATATCCAATGTATTATTAAGGTACTACTACATGTACTGAAATATCCTGAATAAATTGAAACTATGTTAAATGTAATTCTACAAATGAATGAGGTAATTAAAATTACCAGTATAAATTGTAGTGAATAACATGTGATGGCATATTTGTAATTCTACAAATGTAATTCTACAAATGAATGAGGTAATTAAAATTACCAGTATAAATTGTAGTGAATCCACATGTTGTGGCATAGACTTTTGATAAATGAAAACTATGTTAATTTTAATTCTACAAATGAATGATGTAATTAAAATTACCAGTATAAATTTGTAGTGAATCTACATGTGGTGCATAGTTGGAATTGATAAAGAGTGCCAATTTGGGTGCTCAGTAAAGGTTAATAAAACTCGATGTAGCCGATGAGCAATACCGTCAATTTTGTATCCTGTGTTTGTTATCTGTAAATAAATGGTGCTCAAACTCAGTGGGTGTGGTTTAGGCCAACTTAAACTTTACAAATATTTGTTAGGCGGTCCGGGCCCAAGGGGCCCCAGAGATGTTTGTTTGGGCTTAATCTCGGGAGTGTCAAGTCGCATGGTGCTCAAACTCGGTGAGTAGGTGTGGTTTGGACCAACATGATAACACAAATATAGTGTCATAATATACAGCATAAAGGGTAACTGCGAAAGAAGGCGAGACATTGTGGTTCGAGAACCGCCTTGTTGATAGCAAGGTGAGTTGTACTTGACCAAAAGGTTAATACCAAAGTTTTGTTCCGATTGGACTTCAACTTTTCAAATGAGACCAAAAACCTAACATACAGCCTATTTTACAACTTGACCTCAGATGACCTTTGACCTTGGTATGTGACCTTTTGCCTCATCAACATATGAAGGTTCCCATGTTACATCTATAACCAAAAATTTGGTTCCAATTGGACTTCAACTTTTCAAATGACACCAAAACATTAACCAAAAACTTTAACATACGGTCATAGAATTAGTGACCCCCTAAAAAACATTTTAAAAATCGTAGTTGGCCCAAGCCAGACCCACCACCGAGTTTTAGTGCTATAAGACCCTTCTAAGAAAAAAATCCCCCCCCCCCCCCCTGCCCCACGGCCCTGTGGGGCCCAGACCCGAACAAATATGGACAGTCGATGGAGGGACTGGCAACGGCTCAACACCCATTGTACTATGTGAGTTGCGGGTGTACAAATTATCACCAGTTGGGCAAGCACACACAGTACATTGATCAATAGACCCCGGTACGAATCGCGTTACAATCAAAACACGGCTCGCTGTGTCTTGCTCTATACGAATGAAGCCTATAGGTTTTCCTGTTAAACTAGACTCTAGAAATGCCAATATAAATCATCAAAGAACATAATTTTTCAAATTAGGAACAAAAAGCCTATAGTGTATACATTCCAGGGAAAATTTTAATTAGTGTGTTCTATCATTTTTCATTTATCTAAAATTATCACATTGTTCTTGAAGATATCAGTTATTCTTAACACAGAAATGCCATGAATCTTTACTAATTTGACTTTATTTTCCTGGACTTTGGTATAAATTATGCAAATATTTATGCAAATTACCTACTTTGTTTATATTGTTTTGACCCAAAATCCCGCATAGCAGAGCTGGATATGCTTCCATCCACCAGGTTTCGTCACCATAGGCCTTGTGGATCTTCAGATAAGACATTAAAAAAAAAGAAGTTTGTTTCCCGTAAGCCGCGCACATTTTCGTTTTTGGAGCAAAATCAGCCGCATTTCGGGGTTTTATTTTAAAAACCTGGAAAAACCCCTCTAAAAGGCAATTTTTAGACCAAAATGCCTCCAAAAGATTTAAGCAAAAAGCAAAATATTTTTTTAAAAGAAGTTATCAAATTGTTCTTTTGTCATCTATAAACGGATAATTATTGTAAAAAACATACTTTGCAAATTTTGATTTCACCATCAATAAAGATGACTGGAAGCATATTTTATGGTAAATCAGAACTCCAAAATAAAAATAAAATAAAATAAAAAAACGCATTTCGCATTTAGGTTTTCAGGCTACCCACAGGAAACTAAGACCGAAAACACAATAAGCGGCACAGGGACACACACAAAATTAAATTGTTCCTACATGTATAGAAGTTTGGGGAGTTAAATTAAAATGTGAAAAAATGATAACTTTTTTGTCTTTAGGCTGGGAAAAAAAAATTGACTTGCCCTTAGCGACCGACCCAAAAATCAGAAAATTTAGGGTCACGTTTTTTCTTCTTTTTTTCCCCAATGTTATATTTTGATTAGAAATAGAAAATATTTGGTCGAATGCGGCATAAATGCATCAAATCGTATTTATCTCAACTCAACATTTTAAAATATGGTTAATGTGAAGTGAATACCGTGTTGTTCCTAATAAACGCCCCTGCTCTAATAAACGCCCCCTTACGATTTTTGGATAAAACAATAATGGAAAATGAGTTAAAGCTTACCTAAATCACACGATTTAATGGCCAGGACTGCCGTAATCCCTTTTGAAAAATGCACCGCCCCGGGGGCGTTTATTAGGAACAACACGGTACACAAAATTATAATGATGTCAGTGAAACAAGGAAACAATTGAACTTAAAAAACATTGAAAACAAAAACCACATCGGGGAAGAAAAAAAAAAAACGACCGACTGACCCAGTTTTGGCACCCTAAGGGCAAGTCAACTATTTTTTTTTTTTTCCTTACCTAATATAACCAGGTGAATCTGAAGAGCGAGTGCTGATTCAATGTAACTGCCAAAGTAACATGGTGTCTAAAACACCAAGAATTATGAGGAACCACCCAAAAATGTCTTATTCCCCCTATATTTTTTCATTAGAAACTACCCAAAGGTGCCTAAAACACTGATAGCCACAAAACAACCATGACAATAGATCTTAATTGTGGAGCCTATAACAATGGGAACCACTAAAAATTACACTGGGAACCACAACAAAAATCACATTTTAGTCAACAAAATATTTCTCCGGTTCTAAAATATTTTTTTCCATTCAAAATACCAAAAATCCATGACAATAAAGACAGCTATGAAGACAACCCAATACATATGAATCGCCTGAACAATGTGGAGACAAAAACACCGGGAGTGAATGTTGACCCATGATATTTTAGGGTATTATTGGTATTACATTATATGGTCATTTACAATACAAAACAATTGTTTAGGTCATTTAACATTAACTTAACCATTCTGGCAGCCATTTTGGAAAGTGATACAGAATCAAAATGTTCACAGAGGTGGGTCTTATACCTAAAAGCAATAGCTTAGCAGTTTAGAACATACTTTTGTTTGAATGAATGTGATGCAATTTACACTCTAGAATATCTATTTTGGATTATTATACACTATTGTAGACTATTTTCTACATTTACAACAGCTATTTTGGCGGCCATCTTGGATTAAAAGTATGTTATTACAATACAAAATTGCAGGATATTAGTTACTAGTGGTCTAATATATACACCCCATTTTTAAAACTATACTTTCATCATACATTTTGATTGATAAAATCCCATTTTATGGAATTTGACAATTTTTGCAGCCATTTTGGGGCCATTTTAGCAGCCATTTTGGATTTTTAAGTATGATTTCAAAGCAAAAATACTGGATATGAGTTACTAGTAGTCTAATACATATATCCCATCGCTAAAACTATATTTTCATCATACATTTTGGTTGATATTATGCCATTTTATGGAATTTTGACCATTTTTGGACATCATTTTGGCGGCCATTTTGGTTTGAAAGTATGTTAACAAAGCAAAACTACTAGATATGAGTTTATAGTGGTCTAAACTATACTCTGATCATACATGTTGGTTTATATATGCCAATTAATGGAATATAACCATATTTGGCAGCCATTTTGGTTTTTTTGTAACATGGCGGCCATTTTTTTAATGCAACAGACCGACAAAGTACTTGGAAGCCTTGTAGACAAGAATCAGACATTATAACTTTAAAAAGAAATCAATTTAGTCTCATACATAGCTTGTGTAAACCTTCCATAGGCGATTCAGTTATAATTTGGCGGCCATTTTGAAAAAAGCGCCCTCACGGAAAAGTTCTCAGGATACAGCCTGTTTACCTCAGATATTCTTGTTCCCCATGAAAAACTGGTCTAGAAAAAAAACATGAGAATTTCTCCTTCTCCAGGTGGCACCTTCCTCAGTTTTGACCCAGACTATTAGTAGTGATTTCCCCTTACTTCAAATATTTGATGTCGTTTGCAAATTGTATTTAAAACGTGCATGGACCGCACCTAGCATTAACCTTGTATGATTCTATGTTATCATGTAAATATTTGTATATATATCCTATACCTTTGTATGTTTTATCATTGTGTAATATGTTTAAGGACGCATCAGTCGAGAAGACTGATGCCACTGTTTCAAAAGTGTATGTATGTCCAAATAAATAAATTAAATAAATAAAATTAAAATTAAATACATTTATTGATCATTTTTATTACCATATTGATTTTTAAAATCTCTTCATGCAGGTTCAAGTTTGTAGTTCATGGAGGAATCGATGGATTTAGTCGGATGTTGACTTGGCTTAAGGTATCAACAAATAACAGGGCACAAACAGTGCTTGATGCATTTAAAGGAGCTGTGGAGGAGTATGGGTGTCCGTCCCGTGTGAGATGTGATAGAGGTATGACTCATATGTACGGCATTAATACACTATAGCAGCCAATCAGATTATAACAATACGCAGACTCAGAGATGCCAACCCTCCCTGGTTGCGCAGGAGCCTCCCTGATACAAACCAATCTGTGCACATTGTGATAAAGAAATTTTACAATTTCCCTGATTGGGGAAACTGTTTACCTATTATTTACATGTAATTTCAAAAATCACCCTGATTGTTGGAAGACATCTCCCTGATAGTTGGAAGAAATCTCCCTGATTGCAAAATGCAACTGTTGGCATCCCTGCAGAGTGTATTGAAAAAAGTTTAATTGCGTGCAGTGTTTTTGAATACATGAACTTGAGCAGGACTAATTTGTTTTCCTGGATCCATTTATCTTATTAGTATTTCCCAGCATTTTAAGGGACAATTTCCTTTGGAGAACTGTTTTTTGTGTGTGTATTAACCCTAACTCCCCAGGCTATGTTTTTGCGTGTATCGGGGGGAGGGGGGGAAACTATTATTTTGTTCACCCGAAAAATCACCAAGCACCCACCGGGATACAATCCCAGGACCATCCGCACCAAAGTCTGTCACTCTACCGACTGAGCTAAGTCCCCAGGGCATATGCGGGCAGCAATTTCCTGCCCACATAGCACTGCGGTAGGTGACGTCATCGAGTCAATGCGTCCGCAGGCGTGTGGATTTTGTTGTTGTAGTGAATCGTAGTGCATAAATGAGTTAGGGTTAATTCAACTAGGGGTTAGCAGATGACAACTATGTTTTCAAGATGAGTAGATAACTATATGGCCAATTTGGCTACTACAAATGAATCTGTCAAGCCTTTTGGCCTCACATGAATTTTTAGGTTGGTTCCATGGATTTTTAGTTTTGCATGTGAAGTCAGTGGTGAATTTTGACAATTTTAGGCATGACTTTGAAAAGCCATGTTCTGCTAAAATTATTTTGACAGAAAGTTACCAACATAAGCATTTGGATATTTTGAAATCAGTTGTGAAGGAAAACCAAACAAACAGTTGTTTAAAGGAGGGTGACCCGATTTTTTCATACAAGGCTATTAATTTACTCTTGAAGCATATCACCAAAAACATCTAATTACAAATTTTGAGTTACATTGATCCAGCGGTTTGGATAAGAGAAGCAAAAAAGCGCCCACACTCGCGACCACATCGCTGTGTGTTAGCGAACTTTGCCGTTAACGTGGTCAACCACTTTTTCAGACATTTTTGTTCATAGTATCTAAAGTAAACAATTCTCTGGCCTTAAAATTTATGGGGGTTATGGGAAAAATACAAGCTTTCTTCTGATATCAAAATCTCAATTTTGATGAAAAAAGTAGGGCGATGAGGCTGTCGATCGGGTCACCCACCTTTAAACAGAAAATTGGATCAATGTTAGTCACAATTTTTGAAATTGCTACAATTGGGTGACACCATTTAATAGAACAGCCACAACATAACACTGCATCAATAGAGTAAGAGCTCCCTAATTGCATGTTTGTACCAACTACCTGTGTTGAAGTTCAGGCATTATAGGTTATGTTTATACTTTTTCAATAGCCTATAAATACCATGTTTACAATTCTTTATCTTTTTAAAGAGAAAAGTGGGATGATTATGCCAGCTACATAATTGGGGTTGCTAGATTATAATACTAGGTTATATTTAGACAATTCAGTGGCCTTTAACAGTGTATTTATTTTTATCCCCCTGGCTTTGAAAAAGTAAAAGGGGATATTGCTATGAGCCCAGATGCCGGCGGCGTGATCGTGGTGGCCAGCGTGGGCGGCGTGGTCGTCATTCAAACCTTGTGAACAGATTATCTGGAGTTCCGTATGACGTATGATGACATGGCTTGGTGGGTGGGAACTTATCCACCACCCGCAGAGTTAATGAGATTTTGAGCGCAAATATGCTAATTAAGTAGCTAATTTGCATAATTTATTCATTTCCTTCAAAAACCTTGTGAACAGATTATCGGGAGTTCCGTAAGACGTATGATGACGTGGGTGGGAGCGTATCCACCTCCCACAGAGTTGATTAGATTAAGAGCGCAAAATATGCTAATTAAGTAGCTAATTTGCATAATTTCTTCATTTCCTTCAAAAGCTTGTGAACAGATTATCGGGAGTTCGTAAGACTTATGATGACATGGCTTGGTGTACAGAACACTTTTGATGTACAGACGCTTTTTGTTTGAAAATCGTTTGGAGATCAAAAGTGTCCGAAATCGCTTCCCGAACATTTTTGATGTCAAGACGCTTTTTGTTCGAAAATCGTCTAAACATCAAAAGTGTCCGAAATCGCTTCCTGAACATTTTTTTATATCAAGACGCTTTTTTCCTGAAAATCGTTTGGACATCAAAAGTGTTCGAAATCGCATTCCGAACATTTTTGATGTCAAGACGCTTTTTCGAAAATCATTTAGAGATCAAAAGTGTCCGAAATCGCTTTCCAAACCTTTTTGATGTCGAAACGCTTTTTCCCCAAAAATTGTTTGGACATCAAAAGTGTCAGAAATCGCGTCCCGAACATTTTTGATGTCAAGACGCTTTTTGTTCAAAAATCGTTTGGATATCAAAAGTGTGCGAAATCGCTTCACGAACATTTTTGATGTGAAGACTCTTTTTCAGCAAATTGTTTTGGCATCAAAAGTGTCAGAAATCGCGTCCGGAACATTTTTAATGTCAAGACGTTTTTTGTCCGAAAATCGTTTGGACATCAAAGTGTCCGAAATCACTTCCCAAACATTTTTTGGCAAGACGCTTTTCACAAAAAATTGTGTGGACATCAAATGTGTCCGAAATGTTTAATGTCAAGACACTTTTTCCCCAAAAACTCATTTGGACATCAAAAGTGATCGAAATTGCTTCCCAAAGATTTTTGATGTTTCGCTTATTAATGTAATGACCCGTATGGTTCATGTATTTTTGAAGTCCGTTTGATTTTCCCAAAAGTTGGAGAACCGTGACGGCCAGGGGGATTTGCGGTTTGAGAACCGCCTATTTTTTAGGACTGCTACAACAGTGGTACAATGTCCTTTCTCATGTCCTTTTGTAACTCTACTGCTTTAATAGCTATTCTATTCTCTGGAAAGTCCAAAAGGAAAAATTCAAATTCACTTTCGTTGTAGATGCGGCCTCTCAGAGTCCAGAAGTCCAGCCTGAATTGTTCCTTTTGGAATTTTCTATTCCAACATAGAATGAGCCTTTACAGAGAGTAAGAACAAAATCTTTGACATATGGCGACACACCCAGGTGAAATGGCACAGAATGACCCAAATGCAAAACTAAAAATCTATGGAACCAACCTAAACACTTCAGGCCAAAAGGCTTGCCAGATTCATGTTTAGTAGCCAACTTGGCCTTGGATATTTTTTGTTTGAACTTAGTGTTTTTTCAGCTATTTCTGCATCAAAATCACAGAAAATGGTTTTTAAAATGCCAGGTCTACACTTTGGAAGCCCATGGAACCATAATATCATCTATATAATATATAGTTTAGAGTTTCGTAATTGATTGAACTCTACAAATATTTCCAATGTTAAAACTTACATTTCAACACATGTGACAACATTTGACCCAAATGCTCTTTATCTCGTTCACTCAGAAAATTACAAATTCGGTAAATTAATTGTTATTTTTAATATCCGCCGACCAGTTAACATTACTAATTATGTATTTCATAATGGTGCTAATTTTCACAACACTAAATGAACTCCTTTATGCGATTTTATTTGCATTTATGAAAATGGTGTGAAGCACGGCCTAGCTCTCTGATTTAAAATCACATCTCCATTAGCTCTCTCGTTATGGTTTAATGGTTGAATGGTTGAATTCTCGCTTTGCAACACAAAGCGAGATAGCTAGGCATCTAAAATGGCAATAATTGAAGTGGTCTCTTTCAGCCATGTTTTATTATAGTATTATCTCAAACATGTGAAGGAGAAAGGTTGTCTGATGTCGATTTCCAGGGTTCAAGTTTTGCAACAGGGAAAGTTCAAAGACCCCTGGTTTAGCCAAATAAATTCAGAATTTTTTTAATTTCTTTTATAAAATCAAATTTAGTACTAGTAGTGGTTTTGCGATTCTATCACTTTTGAGGTAAAAAAACATTTTTATGTTGGGTGAAATGACCCCTAAGTATTGTTTAAATTTAGCCATTTGTCCCTTGTCACCATTTTTAG